>JAQJVL010000688.1:432500-442000 GCA_035578905.1 Stictocephala bisonia | reverse complement strand
CTTCATTGGAAAGATTTCCAAATGGTCGAGAAAAGAAGAACACCAAGTGCGGAGTCATCAACTCCTAATTATCACTGATTGCTACATTGGCGCTGACTCGCAGAAACTAAAACGCTCTTCTCTCAAAGGCAACTGAATTATACAAGTTCTTATAACATTTTAACTATCCTCGAATCTTCCAGAGAAATCCATTCAATATTTTCACCTTTTTACATAAATGTATTAAAGTTTCCAACTCTATAGTGCAGTGACAACATTTTATTTAAATTGAACTATATTATATTATTTTAGATTAATTTATGAGTATTATTTAATCAGAATGAAATGTTTAAAGACTTAATTAATTAATTAATTGGTGATATCTCAGATAAGCCAACTTAAATTTATAACATTAAATTAAGATTATTATATAACTTGACAAGTTTAGATATATATTTTAAGTATAGCAATAATAAAAGGCTGGATACAATGAGATAAGCTAAGGTACTTAAAAATTAATTGGTGATTGTATATAATTATGAAAACTTAGTTACTGTACATACAGTGGCGAACAAATTAATCCGAACAAAGGGAAATTTTGGTCTATTGTTGGGAATTTTCCCCTCAGTGGCAGCCTGCTTACCCAGAATGCAATAAGTTCATGTTTGGTAATTGAGGTTATGTTGCTGATATGTACACATACTGATTTAAGTGTTTTTATCTGGTTATATAAGTGGATTTATATTAGTTTCTGTGTATTATATATTTAGTGTATCAAGTAACAAAGACGTACAGTCTACAACAATGGATATTACTCCAAGGAAACGCTCAAAAATTGTTGCATTGTCTCAACACACACAAATGACTCAAAGACAGATTGCTAGTGAGTGTAGTGTAGGGTTAGGTACAGTGAATGACATTATAAAACGTTTCCGTGATACAGGTTCCTTCTCACCAAAAAGGAAAGGAAAATGTGGCCGAAAAAAGAAAACTACGCCAACACAAGACAGATTACTGATAAGAAAAAGTAAAATAAATCCGAGAATTACCGCTGTTGATCTTAATAGGGATTTAAGAGCTAGTGGGACCAATGTTTCTAACATGACAGTTCGTAGGAGATTGCTCGCAGCTGGGAGGGTTGCTATCAAACCTAAAAAGAAACAGTTATTGACCAAAGCCATGATGTCAAAAAGACTCCAATGGGCAAAAAATCATAAAGACTGGACTATTGAAATGTGGAAAAATGTGATTTTTTCGGATGAGACGCATTTCTTTGTACAAGGCGAGAAGGTACCGTACGTCCGTAAGTCAGCAGATGAGAAGTTGTTGCCTGCCCATTTGCAACAAGCTCCTAAATACCCAAAAAAAAAAAAAAATGTTTTGGGGTTATTTTACCCATGAAGGGACAGGAGCACTTGTACCAGTACAAGGAATGATGAAATCGGACCAGTACATGGACATATGCCAACGTAGAATCGTCCCACTCATGCAAAGGAATCCAGATCTCATTTTCCAACAGGATCTTGCGCCATGTCACACTTCTAAAAAAATGAAAGCATTCTTCAGAAATCAACATATTGAGGTTTTGTCGTGGCCAGGGAACTCTCCCGATCTAAACCCAATAGAGAATCTTTGGGCAATATTGAAGAAAAAACTTGGGAAAATGGATTGTTGCAGAAAAGATGAACTAATCAAGTCGGTGATTCGGGTCTGGTTTCACGATGAAGACATTAAAAACCATTGTTCTACACTGGTGGAATCAATGCCAAAGAGGGTTAATGAGCTAATCAAAAATAAGGGAGGTCATATAAACTACTAATAGCGTGTAAGTTGTTTCATTGTATACTATACATGAACAAATAAAGTTTTCTGTCAACATTCATCTTGTTCGGATTAATTTGTTCGCCACTGTACATAGCATTATTACAGGTATGGAAACAATTATGCATATTTGGTTGATTATGCTAATATGATTGGATACAATTAAATATGATTTTTTTGGTAGTTAATTATATTTAATTACCCTAAGTTTGATGACATTAGGTCAATGATTAGATACAAAGTTATTTATCTATTACTGATTTTGATAAATTTAGATAAGATTATTTACTTACATAATACTTATAGGTTGTATATGAGCAATTAGATAAGCTTGCTCTTTAAAATATCATAAATGTGGTGTAGAAAGAAATTAGATAAGCTTGATCATGGACATTATTGTTACTACAAAAACATGTGGTATTATGTTCCATTTTGGGTATTGTTAATATTGGTGAAATATTTTTGAACTTTAGCCATGCGATGCATGTACTTCTAATCCAAGTTCAATATTGAATCCTTTTCAAAGTATTTTCAAATAAATTTATAAAACTTTTGTTTTCATTTTTATAACTTTTAACGTAATGATAAGCCTGTAATAATATTCACGCAGATAATAATTATTAAAAATTATTACGTTGAATTTCACAATTAATTTATTCATTTACGATTTAGATAAATAATCACTTAAATAATATATTAAATCTTTAATCCCCAGGTAATAACATATAATTATTGTTTGTTCTTCGTACTACAAGTAGAATGTAAATAAGGTATACTTCAAAAATAACATTTATTTAAATGCATAAACAACAAAATACGAATTATCGTCTATGATAGAAAGACAAATACAAAAACTGGGACATTTTCCGCTAGTTCACTACCACTACTTTTTTCCGTTAATGCACTACCACTTGATAAATATTCTAATACTATAAAAATTGTTCCACAATCATTTTTACGTCCACTGTGGTATTCCTTATCCACTAGGAATCCGATATCACTGGCCTTATCTTATCTTTTCGAAGAACTTACACACGGAGAGTGCATTCGGTGTTAAGTCAATTGTTGGATTTGCCATTTGTGATCAACTTTAGTAACAACCTAACATAACCTAGCCGTAATTACGATAAAAAAAGTAATGGTAGTAAAGTAACGGAAATGATCCAAAAACTGAAATTTGCTTAAAATAAGATTCTAATAATTGATAATAAGAACATTTATAATTCCTGGCAGTAATTTTAAATTGTTGGACCCGATTACTAAACAGGCTTGGCATTATGGGGTTTTGGTAGACCTACTGTATTAGACGCTACTCTACATACAGAGTCTGGCTGTCCTTAGTCAGCTGTTTACTGATCTATCAGTACCACTTGGTCTGATGTTCAATGCCCAGGAGAGAAAGATGTTTGCCGCCCTGCCACTGGTTGCTATGACACCAGACAGACAACATTGCCACACTGTCCTTGGTGCAGGCTATTAATCACAAATAGGGTGCATTTATGTTCGCCTGTTACCTATTTATATCATACATTATCATATATGTTTAATGGGGGTTGAAAGTTTAAACATTCGAGTGTTATAATATGACACATTGAAGCCATTATAACTGCTCGCAACAAATCCTAAATTCTGAAACACAAGACACATTTAAGAGGTCCTGAGTTGAAATTTCTCGGTAAAAAACGTTTTTAATCTTAAATATATTTCAAATTAAAGCTTGCTGTCAAAAAATGTCAATAATTGTGTTTGAGTTATCACAAAACATATTAATAAAAAATTCTTCCTAAATATATAAAAACAAAACCCAGAATCTATGACAAAAATCTTAGACATTTTAGTAAATGATCCTCCATGAACTAGAATATCTCCATGAACTTCAGACTTTTGTTTTAAACACAAATGTTGATACCAAACAAATCTTAACAAGAGAAAATGTCTGAAAAATAATAATTCATTAATTACTGACACTCAAACTAGCAGAATTAGAATTAATAAGAAATAGTACTCAAATAATCCTCTAAAGTACATTTTATATAAAATGACGAAAATTAGATTTCAATGATCTTATCAAGAGAAAAGAACCCACGTGAAAATACGACGTAGTTCAAACCTTTGTTTCAAAACAAAAACAATTAAATGGAATGGTGCTATAAAAGAAGGCATAAAAGAATCTGGTATATTAAAACCACAATTTCAAATGGAAAATTATTCAACTAAAATAGTCAAGTTGTTAGAAAGATTGTAAGAACATAGAACTGGGCCAATTGGTTGAGTGAAAGAAAGAAAGTTTATTTGGAGAGAAAGAGACATGTTTCGGCAAAAAGAAAAGATTTAATAAAATATCTTTATTAAAAATATAGACAAATTTAATAAAAATCAAAGGTGATTTTAAATAATTATAAAACTGAGTAAATATGAGGAAATTATTACTTGTTATGGAACATAAATTAAAATGTTTGACTCAATTTAACTACCTGCCCAATAACAAATGAACTGCTCATGTAGCAATATGAGATAGTATTTTCAGTAAAGCTTCACAGATCAATCGATTTATCAGTATTCAATTTTTACGAGAAAATTGTGTGAATGATGAGATGAGGTCATGGAAGATATGGACTTAACATTGATACAAGAGTCATAATTTTTTCATTTTTAATAAAATATTTTAATAATTTAGACACCTAATATTGTGTTTATAATTTTAAACGTGTCATAAATTCCAAAAAGCATTACAAATGCTGCAAACTCTCAATGTGTCTTAACCTTTAGGGCATCAAGATTTTAAAAATGTCTAAATAAACTAAAATGATTCTGGAGTTGGGCTTAACCCTATATGAGTTTAAAATCTAGTATTTTAAAAGTCCCCAAACAGAAAACTTGTATTTCTAGATATACTAACAAACAGCAGCTAACTATTAGTGATTCTGTTAAAATTCTTTGTTTGAAAATTAGAATAAAATTTCTCTTATTATTCAAAAGGTGATTTTGGTGCAAAAAGTAGTGACGACTGCTGTATCACCTGCTGGTAATTACTGCACAGCTGATTTCATCTGGCTTGGTGCGTGACTCGGTCGTGAATCATGTCTGACCAGTCACTGCTTTGAATTGTAAATCACTCTCTCATTGTTAGTCCAATTTATTTTACTTAATTCTAAGATCCATACTAGTGCAATTTCGTATATTTACTTCTACCCATGTTACAGAAATATCTAGTCTTGTATTAAAATTACCTTTTGTATGCACTTTGTTCTGACCACTTTATACAATAATATTTGTTACATACATTACAAAGTATTTTCGACCTACGTTTATAAAACTACACACTATACAAACACTGAACAAAAATATACAAAAGTCTACTAAACGTTTGTAAATTATCTACAATAGCTACAAAATAAATACGAATTTAGACAACTATGGACCTACATATTTGAGACAAATTATACATATTTAAAATAAAATAAAGCAAAAAAGAAAAACACTAATAAAAATATAAAAAATGTACACCAAATCCCTAAGAGGCCTTATCATAAAGTTTATCTAAAAAGAACAACAAACTGGTTGCATCTGAAATCTGCAGATATATTTCAGGAACTGATTCCATGGACCAAAATGAAGAAAAATGTCTATGATATAAAAAGTTTATTTTCCTATATATCCGGCATTTTGTTTTTCAATATAATTTCAAATGAATCAGCCGTTTGAAATAAAATTCCAGTTATTGTTCATTTATATAAAATCAATCTCACAAACAACATTTACTCGTTACTGCATTCCGTTTCAAAATTGTGGCCATATTAATTTTCTAAGTTAAGTAACTCAAAAACCACAAATTGTTTCTTAACTTTGTTTGGAATAACTGTTTGTGGTCTGTTGACTCATTATCTAAAGATGTGACATTTTAAATATGTATTTGTTTAACTTTTATTTGTTTCAAACTGTTAGTTTTCTCAAAACTGAAATAAAAAGGCAAATTTATGACCTTGCTTGGGTGCTGGTTTATTACTATATAAGATTTATTTCAATACAAGTGAAAAAGAATAATCTGACTTTCATACAAGGTATTAAAAAAACAAAATAGCTGAAATAAAATTTTCAGTGTGTGATAAAACAGAAATTAGTTTTCATAACACAAATTATAGGTGTTTTGTAAGTTCACCATACAATCTCTGGGAAAGGTTTTTTCATATGTACATATTTTAAAGTAAAAATGCCGATCTTTTCATAGAAAAAAAGGAAGTCGGCAAGCTTGGACACGCTGCACATCATAAGAAGGATTATGAATATGTTCTTTTAATATTCTCCATCCTATTGATCGTGAGAGAGTTGTATTGTCCTAGCTATCTGCCTAGTATTTACATCAGGTTCTTCATAAATAAGTTTTAGAAAGTCTCTTCTAATGCAAGAGCCCAAATGTTTGCACACATTTACTGTGTGTGGGGTTTTGTTAGTACAGCTTACATTTACTAACAAGGGATAAAAATCAGAGGATTATTCTTCGCTTCAGATGTTTGATTTCAATTCATGCCTTAAGGCAATAAAATAGTCAACATGCAAGGTCTTCATCATTGCCTTTTTAATATTTTAGTTTTGAGAAAACTAGAAAAGTATGAAAAAAATAAAAGAATATTTTTAAATTTACTTAAATATTTTACATTTATTATTTCAAATTTCTTATCGCCACGGATATTAATTCAACGGGCTACAACATTTTATAGTTAATAATTTTATACAAATTAATTGCTTATAATTTAATTAAATCTAAAAAAATAATAAGGCCGCAATTTCGAAACAAAATACAGTATTGAAATTTTTTATTCTAATATTATCCATAGACAAGCAATTTACAACATTTGAACTCAATCGGTTGAATCGTTCTACAGTTATAAATTACTTAGTAAAAACTTAAAACCGTGGATGTATGGGAAAAGGACTTTTCTTTAAGGGAAATATTTTCTTTATTTTAGCTCATAAAATAATTTCTTGAAATTGTCCGTGTATTTCATATACACCCTGTATACGAAAATAATGTCCAACAAAGCACCAAACGAAAGTTCAAGAAATTTCATATGTTTATAAGAGGCTTAAACACCCATTGTATTTAAAGCCAAGATGTATGTAAAGGCTTTTATTTGGATTTTAAATAGTTTATAATAACTAGGATGTTAAATTTACATAGTTTAAAACCAGTGAGTATTGAAAGGAGGCCTATGGAAAACATAAATTCTTGCTCATAAATAGAAAAACTATACTATATTATTATCACGTAATGAGTAAATAGATTATTTAAATACATATAAAAATACTAAGAAATTTAAGCTGTACATCTTACGCCAATGAAAATAAATAATAAGGCTAAAATATGTTTACTTATCTAATTTACCAAATCTAAGCTTAGTGTAACTAAGAAATTGCCACAACAGGGTCTTGTTTTCATATTTCTTCAATCCAAGAGAATAAATGCTAAGCCAGTAATCCTAATCCAATTAGGAAACTTAAAAAACTAATTTTAGGAGTTTCAAGTTATGTAAGAAACTCAAGAAAGGTCTCGGAGATAATTTATTCATTGTAATTAGTCTCATTAATGATTCCCTAATTAACCTAATTCGTAATCCAATGCATGCAAAGCTAATAAAATTATATGACTAGTACAGCAGTTATAATTAGTATAAATATATATTTTAAAATAATAATTTACTGTAAATAGTACAAGTAAAAGATAAGAGTATAATCTCAATAAATCCAAACAACTATTCAAAATGAAATATAGTTATATTTATTCAGTATAATATAGCGTTTCTTACCTTTTATTTAGCGTAACATATTTTAGTAAATGTGCTTCTTTACGTAACAATTACTTATTGTTTACCATCATATTATTGACCTACCATCGAAAAGAACTTCATTTAAATTGTCCAATAACAGAGTACACGGTATTCATTTTCGATAGGATCTGACTGGACTTTAAAATGCATGGACTAACAAAAATCTGTAATAACTCACTTTTAGAAAGGGGATTATCAGATTTTACAAAGAGGATTATTGATCAAAGTTATTTACTTCCATTAATGAAATAAACAGTTCTTTGCTTTTAGGATTATCTCACCCGTAATTAGAGTCAATGTTGTTAGCTGAATGTTTGGTATCGTTAAATAATTTAGTGCTCTTGTAATCTTTCCATTTATATATACAGTACTAAACTCACACTTTACATACACTCACTACTTATGACAATCACGAAAAGTGATTTTCTCAATAAAGCCCAAGTTATAATTCTGGAAAACTGTTGCTACGAAAAGAAGCGCTAGTAAATATCAAAATAATAAAATTTCATTATTTGATGGATACGACCCTTCTAAATTTAATGCAGACTTGAAAATAATCAGATCATAACATGTAGCAGTAATTGCAAATCTCTAAAAGATCGCTTACTGGTTACATTAAAGCCAGAGTAACTGTTACTGCTTGCCTTGACACGTTGCAGCTCTAGGTAGGTTTTCTCTAGAACAGTGACTCTCTACCTGTGCTCCGCAGCAAGGTCTAAAGTGGTCCCCTAGAAGTGACTCCCTACCCGTGCTCTACAGCAAGGTCTAAAGTGGTCCCCTAGAAGTGACTCCCAACATGTGCTCCACAGCAAGGTCTAAAGTGGTCCCCTAGAAGTGACTCCCTACCTGTGCTCCACAGCAAGGTCTAAAGTGGTCCCCTAGAAGTGACTCCCTACATGTGCTCCGCAGCAAGGTCTAAAGTGGTCCCCCAAAAGTGACTCCCTACCTGTGCTCCACAGCAAGGTCTAAAGTGGTCCCCTAGAAGTGACTCCCTACCTGTACTCCACAGCAAGGTCTAAAGTGGTCCCTTAGAAGTGACTCCCTACCTGTGCTCTGCAGCAATGTCTAAAGTGCTCCTCTATAAGTGACTCCCTATCTGTTCTCCACAGCAAGGTCTAAAGTGGTCCCTTAGAAGTGACTCCCTACCTGTGCTTCGCAGCAAGGTCTAAAGTGGTCCCCTAGAAGTGACTTCCTTCCTGTGCTCCGCAGCAAGGTCTAAAGTGGTCCCCTAGAAGTGACTCCCTACCTGTGCTCCACAGCAAGGTCTAAAGTGGTCCCTTAGAAGTGACTCCCTACCTGTGCTCTGCAGCAATGTCTAAAGTGCTCCTCTATAAGTGACTCCCTATCTGTTCTCCACAGCAAGGTCTAAAGTGGTCCCTTAGAAGTGACTCCTTACCTGTGCTTCGCAGCAAGGTCTAAAGTGGTCCCCTAGAAGTGACTTCCTTCCTGTGCTCCGCAGCAAGGTCTAAAGTGGTCCCCTAGAAGTGACTCCCTACCTGTGCTCCACAGCAAGGTCTAAAGTGGTCCCCTAGAAGTGACTCCCTACCTGTGCTCCACAGCAAGGTCTAAAGTGGTCCCCTAGAAGTGACTCCCTTCCTGTGCTTCACAGCAAGGTCTAAAGTGGTCCCCTAGAAGTGACTCCCTACTTGTGCTCCGCAGCAAGGTCTAAAGTGGTCCCCTAGAAGTGACTCCCTACCTGTGCTCCACAGCAAGGTCTAAAGTGGTCCCCTAGAAGTTACTCCCTTCCTGTGCTCCACAGCAAGGTCTAAAGTGGTCCCCTAGAAGTGACTCCCTACCTGTGCTCCGCAGCAAGGTCTAAAGTGGTCCCCAGAAGATTTTTGATAAATAATTATACTAATACTTCAAAGCGAAATA